>JADMNL010000033.1:31880000-31892500 GCA_016271365.2 Neoceratodus forsteri
CCTACAGTTACCCTGTTCTACAGACCGCCTCTCACTCCCGCCTCCACTCTTTCTTACACCCGCCTCCTCCTCCCTCCCTCCTACCCTGCTCTACAGACTGCCTCTCACTCCCGCTCCACTCTTTCTTACACCCGCCTCCTCCTCTTCCTTCCCTCCTACGCCACCCTGTTAACCTGCTCCTGGGTCTGTTTTCCACCATTCACATCCCTACCTCCCCACACCCCTGCTCTCCCCACTCCTCCCACTCCATCCCACCCAGTCAACCCTCCATTCACATCCCTACCTCCCACCACACCCCTGCTCTCCCCCACCTCCCACTCCATCCCACCCAGTCAACCCCCACCATTCACGTCCCTACCTCCCACCACACCCTGCTCTCCCCCACCCATCCCACCCAGTCAACCCCTCCATTCACATCCCTACCTCCCACCACATCCTGCCTCCCCACTCCTCCCACTCCATCCCACCCAGTCAACCCCCCTCCATTCTTAATGTTCCCCACTAACTCAGCATCCTCAAATCTTCCCCTCCCTCCCTTCTCCCTCTCTCCCACTAGCCTCCTCCCCCTTACAACTATGTTGACAAGGCCTCCTAGGCTGATCTCCTCCCAGAGTAAGCCACTCACCCAGTTCCCTTCCATCTCCATCATATGCCTCTGCCTTATCTCCTTTGTCTCTGACAAGGCCCTTGGGCTAATTCGCCTCTCTTTAAACAGTCTTTGTCCATGAATTGCTTAATTATCCCCTTCTTGCACCTAACCCTTAATTGTATTTTGTCTTGCTTGATTGCCTGCTGTATTGCCACATACCTATTGTGTAATGTATTGCTCACGTCTATGCCACTTTATTTTGTAAATGTGCTAGCCTACTGCTGGCTACATAATCTCTTCCTTCCCTGTAATCCAGCTGATGTGGAACCCATCAATGAGTTTTCTGCTCAAAGGTGTATTCCGTTATTCAATAAATAAATAAAAATGAAATATATATATATATATATACTCTGTAATGTGAACTCTTCAATGCATATTTTACTATAGCATAACATGTACATTCAGGCCGGGATATTCAAAAGGGTTGCGCATGGCACAACTCTCGGCGCAACCCACTGATGCCCCGGCATGATATTCAAAAGAGGATTATGCGCTGCACAAATCCTGATGCGCTGGTAATCAGTTATGGCGGCGAAGTGGGGGTGCCCATGCACACCTGCACATCCCCGATATGTGCTGAGCATGCAGGTCAACCCCTACTTGCGCCACACTCAGTTGAGCCAAAAAAACAAGAAGCAACAGCTGGCGACCCACAGGTGAGCTGCTGTATTGCAGGGCGCAACATGGCAGCCGCCAGCTATGGGTGGCCACCCGAGCTCCGGTGTCACCGCCTGTCGGTGTCACGCCCCCCCATGCCCGATCGTAGGCTTTGTACATGTTTAAGATCCTGGTGGTCCAGTGGGACCCTCTCCCAGCCCACCAGGCTTTCAATACTGATATCACTTGTGAAGGTTCAGGATTTTTTCTTCTGCTCGACATAAGACATGATACGTATTGTTCGGTGGCTTCAGCAACTGCATCCAGACTCAACCGCGGCAATCTAAATGCAAATGCGGCCTGAGGGTTCAGCGGTACTTCTCCCATTCTTTCTCTTACTTCAGTCTCTCGGCTTTGAGCTTATCAGCGGCGTGGCGCAGCGGTTTTCATTTCGTACCCGTTTCAACGACTGACAGCGTACGTATGAGCCGCTTACCATTGGTCTATGCGGCCAATGGGCGCAGACTGTATTGTATTCACAGTCCCAATATGTGAATGAACCATTCATTCGCATATTAGGACTGTGTAGTACAGTATGGTCTGCATGCCCATTGGCCCACACTGTGGACCAATGGGCGTACAGCCATACTGTACACTGTCAGTCAGCGGGCGGCTGGATGGCTTACGGTTGGGATGCTGCCACCGGCCGCTGACTAGGGGGGAGCAGAGTGGCAGGACTGAGTGCGCGGGTTGGGGGGTACTGCTAGACCACTAGGGTACCGTTTATATTGGATTGCCCGCAATTGGGCTGGATGCAGCCACTGGGCCACCAGGGATATTACATTATCATAATGCCTGCGATCGGGCTGGGGAGAGGGTCCACTGGACCACCAGGGTTAATATTATTATTGGAAGCCCACAATCGGGCATTGGGGCATGTTGCTGCCGAGGGGCAGGGGGTGTCGGTCCCCGATGGCTGCTGCCTGGCAGGATGCCAGTGCAAGTCGCCAGGGATCGGCGCGACCTGCATGAAAATGGGGCCATAATGACATGCAAAGGGCCCCATTTGCACCTTGCATGCATTATGGCCCCAATTGCTTATCCACCACTGAATATCGCAGTTGCTGCACCTAGTGCAATGGCACTTGTGCTGGCACATCCCCCTGCTCCTCTCTGGCCACTTGCCATGGCACAGCACCATTGAATATCACCCTGTCAACACCCTTGCGCATCCCAGTTGCGCTGCGCCCAGGCTTGTGCCACAGCCTGACGCAGTCTGAATATCCCGGCCGTAATGTATATTTTAGTATACCATAATATATACTTTTTACAGCAGCAGTGCAATGAAATATGCTTTTTCAAAACAGATAGTCTTAGCTACAAATTATGACAATGTTTGTGTGCCTGCCAAATCTACTTCTCTATGTGTGTCCTATGCTGTGCACTATGACATTTTTCATTTACGTGACCGTGACCCATACCAAGTCTACAATACTATCTCTATGTCAAATGTGGTGGTCATCTTTCTTTCTTGAGAAAAAACTAAATTAAAACAATTAGAACATACTCAGATTGTAGTGGCACTAGAAAATGTTGCTTCTTGGTAAAACAGGATGATGCCTGGACTCTTTTATAGTAAATAAAAGTGGGATCAAATGTTTTGCCCAATTTTGTTGCACTGCTGTTTTAAGGTAGTGGGCAAGGCATGACATATGTTGGAATGATGACCATGTTTCTGCAATGAACCCCAGTTTCAGGCCATGACAGGTGAGCCACTCAGCAATTCGATTGATCGGCTCTGACAAGATGTTAGTGGTGTTGGCCTGCATGCAGTCCATGCGTGTCCTGCTCCGGTATCTTATTAGGATACTGAAGCTCTGAATCCCGACACTCACGGGACCGACTTCAGAATCACGACACACACACTTACCTGATAGCTGCAGTGTCTCGACAGACGCAATGCCGACATAGGGTAAGGTAGTGGATATGATGTAATGCTACTGTACCTCTTGTCAGGCACTAAAAGACAGGAGAGGATGCAGGACCTGGCTGAGCTGCTCCCATGGTGAGGAGAGCTGCTACTAGCAGCTCAGCCAGCATGGTCACGTGGAGCTGGGTTCTGTTCCCAGTTGCATCAACTTTTGCTCCCCGTCATTCTGCCCCCTGTAATTATTTTTTTTTAACTTCGAGGTCTGCTCCCCCTCAGAGTTGGTTATTTTAGTAACAGGGATGCAAGGGGCAGGGTCCTGCATTTTGGTCTTGGGCACCTATTGGGATGTCAACATTCAGTCTCCCAAACTCATTCTTGTAGAGTTCATGATCCTGAGTTTCGGGATTCCATGGGTAATCCCATGCTCCTAGGGGTCTGCAGAGGCACTCCAGCATGTGGTGCTAGGGTGGGTGGGTGAGGAGGCCCTAGGCATGAAGGAGATCAGTAGTGCTTACAGTGTAAGCACTGGGGAAAGTGCCCAGTGTACTGTGAGACATGCATAAAAAGGCTGTTTCAAGCCCACTGCTCCACATATCTGCAATGAGTTGTACAGTATCCATAGCAGAATGGCTTAAGGTATTAGAGAGAAAGCATTTTTGATTCAGATATAGTTACAGAACTGCCTTGGAAAACATGTTTGAGATGGAACATTCTACTTGGGTACCACCCCACTTCTTCAATGTTGAAGAGTTGGATTTTCAACGAATGACTAGGGCAGCGCACCCACTGCCAGCACTTGTGCTAAACAAGCATTCATTCTTCCTTAGACTGGGAGGTTATGATGTTCGTGATATAGTTATGCAGTGTCTATGTGTTTGTAGGTTGCACTAGGGATGCTGCGCAGAAAGGGATAATGCCCTTGGTGGGGGAGGGACAGATCTTTACTGCCAGGGTGGGTCTGTTAAGTATTTCTAACTTTGGAGAATAGCTAGTGAATGTGGTGCTTTAGTGGCAGGACTATAGGCTCATTCACATGGCCAATTCTGGCTGTTGTTGGTGATGCACAGCAATGAGATCATTGCCGCTGTGCATGTCTGAATGCCACCCTTTTGCCATTTTGGTACTGTTTTATTGTGACCGTGATCCCTCTTTCCTGATCACGAGTGGTGCAGGTGTCAAGGCCATTTTGCAGACGCCTGAACACCTGGCACCACTCACACACATGCAGGCTGACTAGCCAGCCTGTAGTTTCTGGAAGATGGTGGCAATGCAGGAAGCAAGCCTGCACAGTGCAGAGCTGTATCATGTAACGCTGGCAGCGGGCGTTATTAGATACAGCTGTGGCTCCGTGGGGACAGTAGCGATCATGATACCTGCCGTGATGAACAAGGCTTACGGCAGAGGAGGCGGTGATAGACAGTAGTGCTGCTGTTGCTGTTAAATATTTTTATTCAATATTTGATGTACTGCCCCTCCCTCCCTCCTCTCTTCCCTTCCTTTTTACAGATTTAGGTTAGGCTCTTATAAAACATGTCCTTGCAGTACTGGAACAAAATAGACAGTTTGTGTATGATAGGTGTGTTTTTCCTGTGGGAAAGTAATGTAAATCCTTCTACAAGTATATCCTTGCTTTTAGTTTAAGTAAATCTGTGTAGTTACTTTTTAAATTTAGTATTAGACTTTTTATGTAATATGTTTTTATAATTACAGTAATTACATTATAATTAAAAACCAGGGGAACAGTACACAATGGGGGGTGAGATACTGACAAGAGTAAAAATGGAAAGGGACCTGGGGTAATTATATCAGATGACCTAAAGGTGGGCAAGCAATGTGAGAAGGCAGCAAGGATGGCTGGGGGATACTGGGATGCATAGGGAGAGGCATCACCAGTAGAAAACAGGAAGTTGTTATCCCTCTGTGCAGACAGTTGGTGAGACCCCATCTGGAGTACTGTGTGCAGTTCTGGAGACCCCATCTCTGCAAAGACATAGAGTGGAGGCTGTCCAAAGGAGGGCAACCAAAATGGTGCAGGGTCTGCACCAGAAGACATACAAAGAAAGACTAAAGAAGCTTAATATGTATACCCTTGAGGAAAGGAGGGAGAGAGGGGACATGATAGAAATTTTCAAGTACCTCAAGGGAATCAACAAAGTCCAAGAGGGTGGCATCTTTCAGAAAAAGAGATGTGCAAGAACAAGGGGGCACAATTTGAAGATAGAGTGGGGACGGCTCAGAGGTAATGTGAGGAAGTATTTTTTCACAGAGAGGGTTGTGGATGCATGGAACAGCCTCCCTGAGGTCGTGGAGTCAAGAACAGTGGGTGAATTCAAGAATGCATGGGACAGACATAAGGCAGTCCTAGTGGGGGGTAGGAGGAAGTAAGCTGGTGGTTAACTAGGATCTGTAGCTTATCTGTTAGGGTGAAAATAGGCAGACTAGGTGGGCCAAGCGGTCCTTATCTGCCGTCAAATTCTATGTTTCTATGTTTCAGTGGAACCCATATATAATGGACACACTTATAGTGGACGCTCACATATAACGGAAAAATAAACCTTGCCAAAAGCTATGTCTGTAATGTTAAAATCCCATTTATACCATACTATGCAACCCCTGTATAGCGGACACTGTGAACTCCTCTGTACCCCTATCACATGCTGCAGATTGTCTACTAATTTTTGCATATGTATTTAGCTGGTTTGTCTGGCCTTATAAAGATATCACTTACTTCACTTGATGCTTGCTACCTGACAGCTTACTCCAGGGATTACTAATTTAACTTCCTGATCCCCGTAAGCACTTGTTCTGTACAAATTCTTACCAATCACCTTTACTGCTCAGTCAACTGATCCTCCATTGGCACAGGTACTGTACAGCAAACTCTTTTCCAATCGTGTTTACTGCCTCAGTTCCCAATATGCTGCAATGGCGTACCCCTCATAATTTTGGTTACAGAGATGGGTACTTTCAGATTTTACTCCCGTGTGTGAACTGTGGAGGTGGAGATTCATATTTTAAGACTTTTGGATATAGCAGACACCCCTTATAAAGGACAAAATCTGCTTGCACAAACGTGTGAATTATAAAAGGGTTCCACTGTAATATGTATATTTTGTTTATCTTGTATCAAACTTCAGCTGATGTTTGTGAGTTGCAACTGTGTTTCAAATGAACTATATAAACTAAACTTAAACAGGACAGGAAAACAGCCGCATGTCCAATGTTGTCAGTTGTACAGGAACGCAACAGACATATACCTCTTTGTAATTTATTATGTTGATTCGCCATGATGCGCAAGAAACATGTTGCGCGCAGCTTTCCACAAGCAGGTTGTGGCCAATGCCCCCACAGCCTGTAAAGGCTTGTCCCACTTCCCCCAATGCTGTGGCACCCTGCTGCTGACACTAGTTCAGCCAACGTGCCACCAACTTGCAAAAAATCAGCCACTGCAATCAGGGGCCGCCTCCTCATTGCAGCATCAGCCATTCGCTGCAATGAGGGAGCGACCCGTCATTGCAGGGCGGGATCTTTTATTTGTGAACATGGCAGCGGCTTGCCGCTGTTCACAAACAATATTAACCTCCACTGCTGAGGGGTGCCCAGTCCCCCAGCAATATGTGCCTCGACTGTGTTTAGCTGCCGCTGGGGGCCCCAATCCCCGTCGGCTGCAGTGCCCCAATTTCAAACAACATGAAGTCTTGCTATATTATGACAATTGCAGTGAGTCCACATCTTCGAACAGCTCCGGAGGTGAAATAGTTAACTTTTCCATGAAGCATGGAACTCTGAGCGCGAGCTCGGTTAGAAAGCTCTGTCTGTTGTGTTCAAACATAAACTGTCAGATTCTTTACTCCGCCTCACTGAACAGTCGCTCCGGAGATTTCTCCTTCTGCTCGGTTCATTTGTCGATTTAAAAAGTGTTATTTTATCGTTTTTTAGTGAAAATCAACCGAAATTAAACCGCAACCAGTCGGTTCAAGCTCTGTCTGTGGTAACGTAAGTGATAGATAGGTTTTACATTGAAACTTCTGTGTGGAACTTGTACACATGTATCGGTTCGGTTTGAACCGATCAGGTTGTTTGAAAATTGCTAATCCTTTTTAGAGTGCGTGTTCCCGTTCTTATCGGGTTCTAAAAAATGGATTTCATTACATTTTTTCCACGACTCCGGTGACACGTTGGGAACTGATAAGGTGTCTTGCTTGGTGGATTGCCAAAACGGGCAAGTTTGGTTAGGCTGGCATTATGTCTGAGAAAACCAAAAGAAAAACTGACCCATTGGTTTCAGCACTGTAGTGTTTTGTGGGGAAGCTTTTGCTAAGGCTGACCCCCACACAACATGTGTCTATTGTCTGGGGTTTGACCACCTCAATTCAGATTGCCAGATTTGTAGGAATTTCCCTGCTGCCACCATAGAGAAGAGAGTTGGTAGGCTCAGGGAAAGGGAGGCCAAAAAGTCCGCTGACCCGAATGGCCAGCCCGGTTCGGTACCAACCGAACTGGAGGGAGTGCCCTCTGACCAGGGCGATACTGCCTCGGGCAAACGAAAAGCCGGTTCTGAGGAGCCGGTCCCAGCAAAAAGGACTAGAAAGTCAGCTAGCGTAGAGCCAAAAGTTCTCTCCCCAACTGCTGAAGATATAGCTAAAGCAATTCAAATTGTCCAGTCTCTTTCCCATCCGACCGAACCGTCACCATCAGGTAGGTGTTCGGTTCGGCCGGTTCCATCGGTTCAAGATTATGATTTTGAGGATTTTTATGATCCGGAGGAGGGGGAAAGGGAAGGGGAATATGAGGAGAGTGAATATGGTTTGGAAGATCTGGATGTGCCCATTGAACCGGACATCTCTCCAGATAGACCCTTAGGGGTTTCTTCTCCCAGGCTTTCTGAGTCCCCTTCTCATTTCATTTTTTATAAGAAAGTTGCTGACACTCTGCAGCTCCCTGTTGAGGAAGCTGTTGATGACCAAGAGGAGCCTGATTATGTAGAAATAATGGATATTCCAGAGTCTAGAGACTGTCTATTCCTTTACACAAATCTTTTCGAAACAGACAGTAAAGTTTTAAAACTCCTCACACTATACCTTCTGTGGATAAAAGGATGGACAAGAGGTATACCTTATCAGGTTCCGACACTGATTTCCTCACTCAGCAATGCAGCCATGTGGGGGTAGTTCAGGCTGCAGCCTGTGACAAGGCTAATATTCCCCTAGCTTCACACCCCCCTGAGAAGGACTCCAGGAAGATTGATGCTATGGCAAAGAAACAATACATGGCAGCATCTTTGGGACTCAGACAGGCAAATTATATGGCTTATGCTGCTAGGTACCAGAAATCCAGATGGGATACTGTGCTGGCTCTAGCAAAACAAGTCCCTGACCAGTTTGCCAGGGAACTGGAACAGGTGGCTATGGATGGTATTGAAGCATCCATGGTGCAATTTCATGCTGCGGTGGACTCTAATGATGTTTCATCAAGAGTCATGGCTACATCTGTGGCTCTTCGCAGAATGGCCTGGCTCAGATGTACTACCCTGTCTCAGGATACCCAGTCTAAGGCCATGGATTTTCCTGTTGTGGGTAATTCTCTGTTTGGGGAGCAAACAGAGAATTACATGAAGAAAATGGATGAATATAGGACCACCTATAGGAGTGCACAGGCCAAGGAAAGGCAGGCCACCCTCAAAAGCAGCTTCCTAAAGGGCGTGGGCAGGCCTTTCAAAGGCCTTTACCAAACCCAAGCTTCCTCTTCCGCCTATGCCCAGAGGGGATTCTTTAGAGGGAGAGGCAGACGGGGCTAGCAGGCCTGCTCCCACCCTCAGCCCAAAGCCCCTGCCAAGCAGGCACCCTGATGGGGTTGCCAGGGCCGATTCTTCTCTACCTGTAGGGACAGGCTGGCTTACTTGTCCAGGACTGGAAGTCTCTAACATCAGACAAGTGGGTCCTGGAGTAGTAAGCTAGGGACTGGTTCTCAGCTTCAAAAATTTCCAAAGCTGAGAACCATATCTTTCCACCTGCATCTCCATCAGAGACACTCGCCCTAGAGGCAGAGGTCTCTACCCTCCTGGCTCTCAGAGCCATGGAAAGGGTTCCTCCCCTACACCAGGGCAAAGGTTTGTACTCCAGGTACTTCCTTACCCCAAAAAAGACCGGAGAATGGCGGCCCATTCTGGATCTCAGATACTTAAACAAGCACCTTTTAAAACCAAAGTTCAAAATGGTGACTCTGGGAATTATCTTACCTTCTCTAAGGCCAGGGGACTGGCTAGCTTCCCTGGACCTCAAGGATGCCTACTTCCATATTCCCATCAGAAGCTCCCATCGAAAGTACCTCAGGTTCGAGCTGCCCTCAGGCCATTACCAGTTCAGAACAATGCCCTTCAGCCTCACTTCTGCTCCAAGGGTATTCACCAAATGCCTGGCAGTAGCAGTTGCCTACCTAAGAAGGCAAAAGATTGCCATCTTTCCTTACCTGGACGATTGGCTCATAGTAGGCCAGTCCCCAGAACAGGTTACTTTACATCTTCAGATAACGCAGCAACTGCTTACCTCTCTAGGTTTCCTTCTGAATCTCTCGAGGTCAGTTCTAGAGCCTGCCCAGCTTCTTACCTTCATAGGCGCAGAACTGAACACACAGGAGGCCAGGGCCTTCCTTCCTCTGGACAGGGCAAAGACCCTAGTCTCTCTGGCCTCCTCATTCACCCTGCAGGTCTCTCGACCAGCAAGGTATTTTCTACAGCTCCTAGGACACATGGCTGCTTCCACAGCAGTTGTGCAGAGAGCAAGATTTCAGATGAGGGACATCCAGTTCCATTTGAGAGCTTTTTGGTCCCAAAGAAAGGATCTTCTGACCAAGTTGATCCCAGTAACTCGAACCCTGATCCAAGCCCTACAGTGGTGGCAGGATCAGAGCAACCTGAGACAAGGGGTTCCTTTTGTCACTCAGTCTCACTCCCTAATCCTTACTACAGATGCATCCCTCTTGGGTTGGGGAGCTCACATGGGCGACCTCACCACCCAAGGTCTGTGGTCTCCCCAGGAATCTCTGCTTCACATCAACCTGTTGGAGCTCAGAGCAGTTTTCCTAGCACTTCAAGTTTTTTCCAAGTCTGTTCAGAACAAGATTGTACAGGTCAGAACAGACAACACCACTACAATGTGGTACATCAACAAGCAAGGGGGCACTCGGGCTATGGCCTTGTGCACGAAGCAATGAAGTTGTCTCTGGCTTACTCCCTGAATATCTCCCTTACGGCAGTCCACCTTCCAGGCAAGGACAATGTCCTGGCAGATGCCTCAGCAGGATTTCTAGGGCCATCACGAATGGTCACTGATCCCTGGTCTTGGGAGTAGTATTTGCCAGATGGGGCACCCTTAGATAGATCTTTTGCAGCCCCAGACAATCACCAACTTCCCTTTTGTTGCAGGCCCTCAGTATTGGGCTCTACCCCGGATGCCTTAGCCTCAGTTGGGAAGGAAGTTCCTCTCATGCCTTCCCCCACCTTCCCTCTCCTTTTCAAAGTGTTAATAAATCAGATCCCAATCCTGCAAAGTCATTCTGATAGCTCCGGATTGGGCCAACAACCCTGGTATCCACTCCTACTGTCCTTAGCAGTCCATCCTCCCCTGTGCCTTCCCAGGAAACACAACTGTTAACCTGTGCCCAGGGACGGGTTTGGTATCCGAATCTCAAATCTCTTAATCTCAAGGCTTGGTTCTTGAAGAGTTAGAGTTTGCTGATTTACACCTTTCCCAAGGTGTAATGGATATATTGAAGGCCTCAAGGAAGCCTTCCACCAGGGCTACTTACAATTCCAAATGGAAAAGGTTTTCATCCCACACAGCCCAACCATTCCACAACCCCCACCACCACCACCACCACCACCACCACCACTGCTCACACTGGATGGCCCAACTTCCGTGTGTGATGGACACATGCCTACCCACAATTTCGTCGAGACGCAATTAGTGTATGGATGGGGCACCTACCTGGTCGTGGCACTGCACCTCGCCTGCGCGTGCCCGCAGGTGGGCAAGCTTGTCCGTGTCCTCCGCTGGAGGTCCCTGTGCTCGCTGGCGACACTGCTCCACAGTGCACGGGCGAGTCCGTGGCCTTCTCCAGTGCCACCGCCACCTCCTCCCATACGGCACTCCTGGCCCTGTCCAGGGGTGCATTGCCAAACAGGGCCCCAGCATGGGGCTCCACTATGGCCACCAAATTAGCCAGCTCCACCTGGCTCCAGACTGCAGCCCTCCGTCTCGCCATCTCGGAATCTGGTTGGAGTCAAAATGGCACTCCGTAGCACACATCTGCCACATGCAAATGCTGCGTGGTACAGCGCTGCCATTCCCCATCACGCTGTCACCGAACAGCGCAATAGGGGTGCACCCATGCGGACGCATGGCACCTAGGGGGTAAAGGTCGGGCACAGGGTCAAGGGTCTCTCATTCATGGACCGCCACAGCGTGATTGGTACTTCCTGTGTGTAGCATGGTTGAGTGCCTGTGTGAGATGCCCTGTAGTGGCCTACCACGCTGTGGCACCACGGCACCTACGGCGCTCCAGGGCAAGAGTGCCATACATGTGAACAGCGCACTAGCACCACTGGCACAGTGGTGGCTGTGCCTTGCATGGCCTCCCATGCTCAGCATGTCAGTAGCGCGGCAGACGTCAGCACCCCAGGCATGCGCCGCATGGTGCCTACTATGCACGTCACAGAGCTGTGCCTGAGCACACTCAACACAATTGTGCAAGGTGCAACAGCATGATATTCAGCTGGCATATGCAAATTAGCCCCCTGTTGGTCTCTGGAAGGTGCCCGTGGCGAGCAGGCACATGACAGCTGTCAACTTAGTCTCCACTGACAGAGCATGGCTCTGTCGTGTGGGTGCCTACATCTCATCACTGCACAGCTCATGAGCCGCCTCAGGATCGCCCAGTTCAGACGGTACTGGCCCACAATCTTTGCATCAGTATACTGCTCGGGTGTATGTGGGCTCGGTACCGCTTGCCAGCGCACGCGCCAACGGGCCCTTCCACGGCCATGCCCCCCTGCTGCTTTCTCACACCTGTTGTTACTGCCTCCATCTGTATGGTGGCACTGGCCATGTCCCTGGCTGTTGTCCTCCCCCGCAGATGTTGTCCCATTCCCCCCGCTGTACTCTGTGCTGTTCCCCCTGCACTGGGTACACCTCCGGCCTTCTGCTGTCCTGCCTCCTACCACTGCCCTGACTGCTCTGCAGCACTGCCCTGTTAGTCCTGCTCACTGTCACTGCCTCCCCACACCTGTCCTGCGTGGCACAGGTGTGCCCTGTCCTGCTCCTTCTC